>WBMZ01012203.1:0-37274 GCA_013400975.1 Atrichornis clamosus | reverse complement strand
TCCTTGGCGGGTATCTGTCTTCCGAACTAAGACACACCAGAAGTATGCAGACACTAAGAAAACATACTCCAAACAGAAGGGCTTAATAGAAATTAATTATGATTAATGCTTTTGGAAACATGAAGTAAAAAAGGTATTCCTGTACTAATATGTAAAATGCTACGAAAAAAAATAAATACAACACCTGACAAAAACAGATTGTCCCCACAAAGTGCCCAGAGGGCTGTAAACACCAGAACAGTAATTCTGGCCTGACTGCTTTCTAAATGAAAAGGTTGAGGGTCTCTAATTCCCACAGGCAGCAAAACCTGAGGGAGTGAAACAACAGCTCTAAACTGGCCAGTGGAGCTGTCTTGCTCAAACATCACATTTCTGCAGACTGTTTGTTAATTGTAATTACATTTGGATTTCCCTTGTGAATTTATTCTGGACAGCTAAAAAAGGTATCTTTGTGAAGGTCCAGTGCTTGAACTTCATGTCCAGGGTGCATAGGCCAGTGCTGTGGCTCACAAGACATCATTACCAGAATCTGCATAAAAACTACATTACAAAGCTATTCAAGCTATTATGAAAAAGCAACAACGCACATGTTGAATTATTTTTCGTTTGAGTTTTTGTTTTTCACCACTGATTTGATGAAAAGCCTTTTTCATTTAAAAAAAAACCATGTCAGCTTTCTTGAAAAAAAATGACAAATTCAACTTGGAAGACTGTATTTTTTAACATAATGCTATCTTGTGATCATTCTAATACCTGATTACAAGGCTTAAGTAATCAAACTACCATGACATATATCTCAAATAATACAAATGAATGCACAAAATGTTTTGTCTTTCATAAATATTACTGCAAATAGTACTCAATCATTCAAATGTGGGTGCAACGTGAGCACAAAGCAGATTTTTGGCTGCTATCAATCAGTACAACTTCAGTGAAGTTTATGGACCTACACACGTTTAGACTAGATTAAAATCTGCCCTCAAGATTGAATCATATATGAACACAGACAAATCAAAATATGTGCTTTTTTAATTCAGTTACTCTGAAGAGAAAAAGTATTTCCTCCCTTTGATCCTGTTAAGTAAATGTGGTCCAAAAGAACATAATATTACATTCTTCAGCAGAAAGTTTCACTGATTAAATAGCACTGGAGTCAGAGCTGAAACTCTCACTGACTTTGCAACTCCAAAGTGGCCATTTTTAACCTCTTAGAGTAGCTGCTGAGTCGCCATTTCAATATGCCCTTGTTATCCCTGCAGAATGTAACCAAAAGAGAAGAAAACAAAATAAACAGAGCACAGGCTGAAACAAAAGGCAGTTAAACACTCACTCTTCAGTTCTTGGCCTTGCTGGGCTGGTCAGGAAATGAAGCCATTGCTACAGGAATTGAAGGGTGAATATACAGGGAGGAGGGTCAAGGTTTGAGGTCGCTTCCTCTTCCTTGGCTCTGGAAAGCCTGAACAACCTTGTATCACTGACCCAGCTCCGGATGCTGGTTATGTGACTGGTAATGGATGGAAACATAAGAGAAAATAGCATTTCCTAGCAAACAACTAGAGAAAATATCACAAGAACATTACTTCTTGGGATGATCCACAAGTGCATTTCATAGAAAAATTTCCAAGTGAAGGAAAATTGCCTCCTAATATTCCATTTTTTAATGTATTTGCAATCAAACACAGGATTGGAAAGCTTCAGGAAATGTTAATGTTATAAATCAACCACAGAAAAATTCAGAAATGCACACACACACCCCTAAACAAAACATACTAAATGCCATAAAAAAGTGAAAAAAATACATCCTTATCTAGGATAAAAGTATTCTCATAAAAGTATGGGAACAAAGTTCCCAAAGTAATGGAAATGACCGGAAGGAATATGAAATACATTTATGCTGTATCACACACACCTGCTGACCAGAGACTCAGGTACCCAAGTTCACTTGTTTGAATAATTTTCATGGGCCCTGATCCCACAGTGGGACTGAGTAGAACAGACAGCTGTCAGCAGGTAAATGCTGTAGCTGTGAGAGCTACACAACTCAGCATGACACAGTCACCACAATTCCCTCCTGGCTCAGGTAGAAAAAGCCTCTTCTGCAACAGGTTACCTTACAAAATCTATCCACATCCTAATTCTGGAGCTGCATTGAGCTTGCAATATTTTCCACTCCTTTCCCAGTGTCAGACACACAGCTGGCTTTGCAGGACCCTTGTATCCAGGAGCTCGGAGCAGGGCTAAAATCCCAAGGGGTGAGGTTGTACACAGGATGACATGGGGCTGTGGGACCTGCAGAAGGCAAACCCAACCACCTCATGTAGCCTCCCAGATTACTATCTGACCTTCCAGTGTCATTCCTCTTGAGGCTTCCAGAATAACTTCCATTCTGGACTTCTGTCTTTTACTTTGAATTCATTCTGAGCTCATCCCTCACCAGCTTCTCCCTTTCCTCTCCTTTCACACTGTCTTTCCATTCTATTCCTCAGGAAGACCAGGAGCTAGTCCTCCTTCCTCTCCATTCCATCAGGTTCATGAGCCCATCCAAAAGTGAGGAGATGACGTGCTATCCACCTGTCTAACACTGCCCACTGTTCAAGCAGCAACATTTATATGAAATATACTGAAAACATATTGATATATACTGAAATAACATCCATAGGATACTCTTGGATGTAATATCAAATAAGAAAACTCCGTCTCTGTTAACACTGTCTAATGTACCCCATCTTTAGAAATTGTCCATTTCATTAGTAATGGTGTCCCACTGCCCCTTGTTTCTGAGAAACAACAGCAAATACTTGTACAGTAAACCATAATGGAAAAGCACTTCACGGACATTACAGATCCCAGTGGTGGTATCAACAGCAAAAGACTGGTTTATCATTAGGTCATATATGGTCAGAGAGAGAGTTAGTTTTGAAAGGAGAAAAAAGGCAATCTTGGACAGGTCCCACTACTACAGAGGATTCAAATCCTTGTACTGCTACAGTTGACTAAAACACACTTCAGAAAACGTAATTTAATCACCCCCATCTCAGTTACCCTGCTGTTACATGGAGATAACAATCCCTCCTATATCTGATCTTTACAGAGACTTCAAAATGCTGCTATAATAAAGTCCAGAGAGCCCTTTGTGAGTATCTTGACTCATGTCCATATTGTAACCTATTTTCCCCTATAAGAAGTCTTGGCACTCTGGCAGACCTTGCCATCAAAACACAAACCTAAAAAGTTCATCTAGATACTGAACTTCCAAACTGCAACACTTATTGCTTGTTTAAAGAGGGCCCTTACAGTGCCTTCCTAGGAAAAGGAGATATATTCCCAAACAAACTCCACTGAAAATCCCCATTGCTAGCAGCAATAAGGAGTTCTGTTACATGAAGGTCTACTAGCTATAAAAATTTGGCAAAATAAATTTAGACATCTCTATAATCAGGAACTTTTTTTTCTTCCCTGCTTGCTCTGATTTTCTATGTAAAAGCAATTACAAAGTAGAAGTCTCTGTGATGATTTTGATTGATCAGCTGAAGAAATTTAGATAAATTTGGCTTTTCATGGACTGCAGCTGTTGTTCTTTTTCAGTGCCTTAATGCAATTAATCATTCCAATGTGTTGGCTTAGGAATGCTACTCCAGTTTTCCTCTACCTTCTATCATTAATCCTAACAGTATGAATCCAATTGCAAATGTTTGTTTCTTTTGTAGCATCCCACTTTTCTACCCTTTGATGGCTGCAGTGGTAGGGGTGTTCCGGTGTGGAATCAGCTGCCATCTCTGCAGCCTTCACACGAATTCAGCAACAAACTGAAGATTTTTCACAATCTTGGCCAAAAGGTTTCAAGGTTCAGTGCCAAGGCAGGGCGTCCAACTCGTGACAGACACGTTGGCTACATCCTATGAATGACCCACAACAGAAGGGAAAGAGCAAATCCAAACCTGGCAACAAAAGTCATTCCCCCTCCCCCGCAAAAAAATCAGCAAAACCCGAGCAAAACAACAACAGTAAAATTTTAGGGCTCAGTTAGACAAAAGTGGGCTGAGCATCAAAAGCTAGCAAATTAAATAGAATTTTAATGAACTTCTCCATAATTGAGGGTATTAAGGAGGAAAAATACCTGGTAAAATGGCACTGCCTGGTACAAATTCAGCAATAATTCATTATTAAAGATGGTATCTAATGACCATCTAGACAAAGCTGTAAAGGATAAAGGCAAAAGCCCAATTCCTTCAAGAGAGTTTCTGTTACTATTTTATTTCCTGCTATGTGATTCATTACGTGGGTCACTACGGGTCATTGCATGGTTTCATATCCATTTGAGAACTTCAGTTATCATTCTCAGTACTGCATTTATCTTGATGTAGAAGAAATGGGCTTTATTTTCTTTTCTGCATAACCTGATAGTTACAACCAGTGCTTACAAAATCTTCATAGATTGTGTGCAATTGCAAGCCAAATATTTGTGGTTTTTGTAAAACACTAGTCTAATATCTTCCAACCTGTAATCTCCGTACATTAGCTAGAATTTTTATCTTCTCTAAGCAAAATTTGGGTCTAGATTGAACACAGGAATACCTTGAAGATTGTCTGTTTAATCTCCAAGTTCTTACAAATTCCCCCATGAGAGGGAGAAAAAGCCTTAAATAATTTTTAAAGTTTCCAAATTCAGGTCAAGATTTGGACTTGGAAAGAACTTCATGTAGATTTAAAAATAACTTAATAATTTTTTGACTCATTATCTTAACGAACTTGCACACTAATTCCCAAGAAGCAGAAATACAGGCACACTTAAGAAAGGCCGTTCTCAAGTTGTTCCTGGCCCAGGCAGATGCAGAAGGAAAAGGAAATTTCATTGGAAAATCTGAGGGTTTTTGACCATCAGTGAAAGCAGAAGTTCAGATAGTTTAGATCAGATTCAGGTAAAAATTAATTAGGTGAGCTGGAGCACAGGAAAGAAAACTCTCTTAGCATAAGGGAGTACAATGAATGAAACCGCTCGCCAGATTTAACAGAGCCTGGTATGAGAGGTCCACCTTTCTATCTATTAATTCTAGTTGAAGGTGAGCAGCAGGTGTGTGAACTTCTGAATGCTCAACATGGAGTACTGAACTCTTTCAGAATTCTCTTTCACCTTCATGCTGCCTTTGATGATCCTTGTGGGTCCCTTCCAGCTCAGGATATTCTGTGATTTTATAAATGGGTCCATTCCAGGAAACCCACATGCAATATAGTTTTAAATCCTTAAGTCCACAGGTATCCATACACGGATTTCAATTTTGGACCAGTGCTGCTTTTAGCATCAGCTACTTTCTTCTTCAAATAGTAATTATTAAATAAATAAATAAATATCTGTGAGCAACAGATTGTGTGAAATCTGATCTTCTCTGGGTTTGTTTCTCATGGTCAGGCTCCCTCATGTTTAGAAATATGTATGCTCTGATAAAAGTTCCTTCCAGTTTGGGGCATTATTAAAGGTTCCTTCAAGTACACCCTCTGGAATTCTACACAGTGTGAGCTCAGTAACAGGCTCCCTCTCCTGTACTTCACTGCCTATTTTTTACAAGGCATGTTGGAATAATGTAACTTTGAGACCTCTTTCTGCCACATTTAACTGAAATTGACCGCTAGGTTTTCAGTCAGAGGACAGAAAGAGATACATGTTCTGAGACAGCTAGTCTTAGATCTTCAGGTCAGGACCAAGCTGTACTCAGAGGCTGGCACATTTCAGAATGGCTAACCTGATGGGAGACTTAGCAAGACAAACTGGTCTTGGATGGGAGACCATGGTTTCACCCACTGCACTCAGCTAACACTGAGACAGGCCCTGGGGAAAGCGTGAATCCCATGAAAATAGTCCAGAGTAAACGATGTTTGCTCAGTCCTCCATCCACTGAAATATCTCACTCCCACCACAAAGACTGCAGCAAGTGCACACACAAAGGGTCACAGCCCAGCTCACAGCTGGCAAGCTCTTGCTCTCTACTTGTGCTCAAAAGCCAGCCTTCTCTTTGAAAACTAAGGCTGCAGAAAAACTGAAATCCATCAATGAGACTTTTGCCCAGGCAAGGACTTCAGGCTTGGTTCGTGCCCTGTAGGTGTGTGATCCCACACCAGCTCCCTTCCAGCATTCCTGTTTGCAAGGTACACGAGTATGAAATGTGAAAATAAACCCTTGCAGCTGCTTTCTTCATGTCCCCACTGCAGCTGCAGGGAGTGGCTTTTCAGCTCTGTGTTGCTCTAAAAGCACTTCAAAAGGAGGCCAAAAGCAACTATATGCACTTTTGTTCATTTAAAATGTTCTCAGTGGCATTATCAATCACCAGTTGAGGAAGTGTACAGATTGTCAGTCAGACTGTGCATTCTAAGCCTGGAGTCTTCGGTCTAAGTACACACACCACTTAGTGCAGGATGTCTTTCCACCATGTGCTCTTATCCTAGGTTCCATATGCTATTTTTCCTTTTAATTAGTGTGAAATATTTCAAACCCTTTTTATTTAAAAGTCTACAGGCTGGGTTTAAGTCAGAGGATTGTTAATTGTACAAAGGAAAGGGCAGATCACTGCATGCAAGAATTCAGCAGCAGAGAAAAGCTTTAGCAATAGGATTATATGTCATTTACACATTGTTTGAGACATTGTTTATGTCACCACTGATATAAATGGCCAAAACACACATAAATACAAATAGAATAAGAAATAGTCCCACTAAGTTCTTCCAGACAGATTCTAAACTGATGGAGGGCCGTCACTGGGACATTCTGGAGATAATGATTTCTCCAAGTCCTGGTGTTAGTCTCTTTCTCCCCAGAATACGGAAAATCCAACCACCAAGCAGTAGACTTTGGCAGTAATAGAGATTATGCTCAACTTTAAGCCTGAACTTACTTTTTGTTTTTGGTTTCAGAACTCACTCAAAACTTTAATTAAGAATAAATTGCTGAGGGAGACAGCAGATGGAGCCTCAGCTGCAATCAGCACCGAAGTCAATACTAACCAAGGATCTTCACAACATTGCCAAAACAAACTGCTCCATGGCCAGAGAAGAAAGTGATGGAGCATATTTGATACATTTGATAACCTCCCCAAACAACAGCACAAAAATGCATTGCTAAGGGTATTTTTATTCCCAGATGCAGGGTAATTGAAATACACAACCTCTGTTCAGCAGCAACTGGGGAGTGTTCATTCAAAGGACTGTCTAAAACTAACTGCAGTAAGTTGGTATGTTTTCTTCACTAGGCTCATTCCTTGTATTACCAACAGCCTGAGTTTATTCTTCCTGTTTAAACTAGTTCTGACCAGTTCTATCCACTCAGGGTGCAGAGTAAGTACTGCACAAGCTAGACAATCAAATCCAAACACAGGTCACAAAAAGCTACTCATCAGAGCAGAGATATTTTGACTATAGCTCAGGATTTATGTCCTTAAATCACTGGGAAAGTGTTTGGAAACGAGGAACACACTTGCAATAGTCAGGAACAGCTAAGAAATAGGAAGAGATTATTAAATCAAATAATTTACTACAAAATAATAAATTGATTGAGAAGCTCTGATAATGACAAAGATGACCTGTGCCCGTTCTCAGGTGGAAGTGATTTTTAAACCCTAAATAAAGACTGCTTTAGTCCTAGCAGCTAGGAAAGAGAAGCACAAAGTCTGGAGACTTATAATCGTTCTTTTCTTCTAACTTGCTCTTTATTTCTAGAAAGACACTAGACCTCTGCACATGTAGCCAACTACACAGCCGATGCAGCAATGATTATCCACCTGGCACAGGGACAGGGAAGAGATTTATCTCATTAGTGTATGGAGATTGTTATGGGGAGAACTTGATGTTAGCATGAATTAAAACCACTGCAGTTTACTGTATTCAAAAACTACCTTTCAGTTGCTAAATTACTGAATAGACTAAATAGTTCAATGAGGCTTTAGATGTTTCTGCCAACACCTCAGTGCAGCTTGATTCTTATCATCAACCTGTCTTCATCATGAAGGATCTCCTTCTGTACACAAAGACAGGAAGGAGTATGCTATCAGGAACACAGTTTACTGCTCTCTTGGTCATGAATAAGCTGCCTGGAAAACACATTTTTTCTACTCCCAAAACCTCTTAGTGTTAACTCATTATTCATTCCCCAAAGAACAGATGTGAATATACCTCACCCAACACAATGCTTATGAAATGTTCATTTGGACATCCTCCATTCAAGACCTGTGAAATTCCTTGCAACCTATAGTCATATAGGTAGACTAGATGTAGATCCTGAATGAATGACTTCATTTTGGGTTTCGTGTTTAATTTCTGACAGAACAGTAAAGAAAGTTATCTAGTAAAACTTGTTTATATGAGAAGACAGCTATTTTTTTGTGAGAACAGTGAACCTCTGCTTACTAAGTACAACAGAAAATATCCAAAAACAGTGAGGAGGAAAGGAGCACAACACTCTGACTAGCTCTAACACTCCTCTAGAGATTGACTAAGCATGTAGGACTTCATTAGTTCTACTTGGAAACACAGACATAAAGAACATAGTTATGTATTTTATGTTTCTGAGGATTCTATAAGATACTAATGCACACAAATTAGATTCTTTCCCCTTTTTTTAGCTTTAAAAAAAAAACAACGAGCAAATCTACCCCATTCCTGTTCTAAACCATCATGTCTTCCTTTCTCTCTCTCATTCATTGTCCTTTTACAAAAGCACAGAAATACACAAGTCTCGCTGTGGGTTGCAAAGCCTTCTGAACCAAGTCTGGTTTAAAATTTTGCTTTCCACCAACGCTCGTATTTAGCAAGATTACATCAAGCAGAAGGAGATGGGCCACGTCTGAGCAACACACAAGGCTAAATGCAGATACTTCAGAAGCCTACACCCAGAGGAAGGAAAGAAAAAGTAGGGAAAAGAAAACAGAGACTGCCTCATGAAGGTTCAGAACTAAACAGAATGGAGGTGAAGGTTTACAGATATTTCAATGCAGTGTAGGTTGGCACTACAAAGCCATGTCCTGTATCGGCACAGTCTGCCTTGATTTAAAAGCAGGCAATATTCACGTTGACAGAGCAGAAAACATCCTTTTTCATGGGAAAAGCAATTGTTGATGCTGGCAATTGACTGAGGCTTACAGCCAGGGGTTTAACATGGCAGCATTCTTTCGCCTTAAGTGGATTCTTGGACCTCTACTTTGTTGCAAAAGAGGTCCGCGTGGAATATGTTCTCTGCAGCCCAAAAATGGAGCTCTCCTCCCTCCTCTATCACAGATAGTACCACAGACTCTTGCTTAGCTGGTCTGGGAGCTGGGCTACAGTGTGGGTCCCTATCAGAATTCACTCACCTGAAATGAAAGTGTTAACACTACTTGGAAGCAAGGCTGGTATTTTGTTATCTTTTAGCAAAGTGAATTCTTAGTTATGAACCAAAGGCATTACAGGGAAGGAAAAGGCCACTTGGCCTAATAAACTTTCCCCCTTTGGGGTTAGCTGAACACCACCTCCTTCAATCCCCTCCTCTCTGTAGAAATAAAGTATGTCTCCTTTTCTCCTGAACTCGTTTATAAAAGCTTGATTTAAGGACCTAACTTGGCAACGTGTTCCATATGTTCTGTTTTTCTAGGAGCATTCAGGCAATGGGCCAAACAGAGAGCTCATGCGATGGGCACAATCCTTCCTGCCTGCTATAGCTGTTGTACCCATTTTGCCTGCATTTTATTTGCTCCAGCTTGCCTATGGTTACAGAAGAGGGCTGGGGATGAGGAAAGCTGAGTTGCATTCCCAGCTCTGCCAGAGGCTTGCCACAAGACCTAAGGGAAAACAACCTCTTGGCTTTGTTCTGCCTCAGTTTACACAGGCTCTAAGCTACGCATCTCCTCCAAGGGAGCTCTGTGAAGCTGAATTAATAACCGCAACTACAAAGCCTCCTGAAAACAGGCAAGAAATACCAAGCAAACTATAAGCAAAGGGGCAGTTTAAAAATCAGGGCAGCTACATAAAAAACCTTGCAGGGACTTATTGGAAAGGGTAGCTATTCAAAATCAGATTAAATTCTGGACGAAATTCTGCAGACGCAACCTTTACAAGCGCAAACTGTTCCAATGAAATCTAAGAGAATATTAACATGAATAAGAATATGCATATGCATGAAGGTGTTTACAGGGGCAGGCTCTGCATGACTGCTCTTGACTACCTAGAGAGCAATTACAGAAACCAAATTGGTAGAATCACATCCTGAGAAGAAAACTTGGTAGCAGTATGTTTACTAGTAGCTTTTTGGTCCTCTGACTATTGCAGAAAGCAGAACAGCTAAAAATTATACTGCCAGGAATTTCAGCATCTGACAGGACTGATCCTTTCCCCCACCTTATCAATTCAGATGATGCTCTCTTACAAAGGATTTCATGTAGAAAAGAGAGACTGGTTTGACACTGCAGTTATACCAGAGCCCGCTCCTTTATCACCAACAGTGTGAGACATCTCAGATGTGCCCACCAAGAGAGAAGCAACTGTGCTAAGCAATTTCCCTGCTGGTGACCCCACTGTTAGACAGTTCTTTAACAGAGCCACCAATGACACCTGCCCTTGCCTTGAAACACGTAAAATCACTACTATGGCTAAACGTGACCACTTTGGACAGGGGGTCAAGCCCCAACTCTCGTACTGCACAGTTGGTTAAGAGCATGAAAAACAAGCTGAAGAAGTTTACCCAGCTACAAGTTTGTTTTGCAGCCCCCCCACATAAGAGAAAGAATGCTTGCCCAGGTCCAGCACTGCTCTGCTTTGCACACTGTGCCCTGCCTCCCCTTGCAGGGGGACCACATCCATCATTCCTGCTTGCTTTGGCAGCACCCTGCTTCAGGTGCTGAGATTTCTCTTGTCTACCTCATTTCACTGGCAAGCAGTTAAATGGTGTTTGGATAATACCACCCCACTCGCTGTCACGTTCATTCACTGTGTGGTGAAGTCAAACCCATTGTGAATGGACTAAAAGTCATCTCAACTGTCAGCAGGAGAATTTACACAACTTGGTTCTCTCCCTCACAGAGTGACTGCAGGGTGAAAACAGCTGTTCAGTCAATAGCAGCGTTAGCTGTTTTCAAACAAAGCAAGCTGGCAGAAAGGGGGAGTTTAAAGAAAAATTAAGTCCTATAAAGCATTTCTTTTAGGTGGAGCCAAATAGATATTTACTGTAAATCCAATAGATCAGCTTCCCCATTTCTTTTCTCACACACCTCCCCTACCAGAACTCCTCCCCACAGGTGGCAGATACCGGACCCTGTGCACCTCCAGCAGCTGCAGCAGCCCATCACCGGCGGTCTCAGACTGCCCTCTAGAGTCTACTCAACCATCCAGCTATGCAGCTGATCTTCCAGCTAAAGACCTGACAAACCTGTCACAACTTCTGACATATTAAAGATACCAGAGTGTCAGCTATCAGGCAGATAAGCCAGTAATAGTGAGCCATCCGCTCAGGGAAACGGATGGCTCAGAGAGGGTCTCTCCACTAGGGCTTCTCCAGTACAAGAGATAATCTTGCAATCATTATTCATTACCATTTCTTCCACTGACTGATTCCTCCTTTATCCTTAGAAAGGCTGGTGAAGAGAGCGTAGATCACAGCTGATCTTAGCAAAGAAAATGGCCCTGAGAAGAAATGAGTCACCTCCTTACCACTCACTTCCACCACCGCACCCCTCCGACATGTCTTCTCCCCACCTGCCTTGGACACAAGCACAGCTCAAATTTTTCAAGCAAGTGTTTCTTCTGTCCCTAATTACATACCCAGATACCTTGAGGATGAAGTTGGTGTTTAAGAGATGACAAATGTTTGCCTTGACCTTTAACACTGACGACTTTCAAAAGATATTACCGTGTCCCCTGATATTCCCTCTCCATGCTTGCTTTCTGCAGTATAAGGTTATTGCTAGGTAGAGCAGAGGGATGGTGGCAGCTAAGAGAGGAAAGATGCCTGACGATTTTTCATTTTTAAGAAGAAGGAGAAAAGACCACATATCCTGTAACACAGATTTATTGCAGGCAGCAAAATGTCCCCTAATTGGTACTCATGGAAATTTAGTGAGAAGAAAAGCCTGTAAAACCAAGCCCAGATATTACAGGCCATAAGCAAAAGAAGAAAAAAACCCACCAACACGTGTGTGTGCATTTATGTGTGTATAAATATACACACCATGTCTTCATTAAACCCAGATAAAGTTTGTACACCTTCCCCACGGTGGTTGGCAAGAACTCGTGTCCCAGAAGAATGGCCTTAATCTCATTTCAGTCTCAATAATATAGTGCCAGATGTTCTTGGAAATCTATTTTGCCCCTGTACATTGTGCAATTAACCTTTCGGTTTCCCAGAGATCAAATTAGAGCTGTGGAAATGTTTCCAAACCTCTCTCTTAACGAGAGAAGCATGGGGTGTTTGAACCAACTGCTGAGCCATTTTCCCAGCCCTCTGCTACTTTGGACATGCCAGGAAGGATGTCAGGCCAGCTAGAGATGCCATTGTTTCACTTGCAGGGGGGAAAATATAAATAGTCCAGGCTAAAAGTATTTTATCAAGTTTCTGAGGTGAGAGCTTGATAATAAGAAATGCAACTTAAGGGATTCTGTTTGCTTTGATTACAGAAATTTCCTACAAATTATGGATATATTTTTCCAGAAATGGAAAGTACAGCATTTCACCCACAGACAAAGATGCTGGTAAAGCCTCTGGCCAACAAATTGACAACTCATCCAACAAGTAGATTTCTCTGTGTAAATCTCTGCTGATACCAGGTCACAGATATGTGACAGTATGGGATTGGTCTTAAGACCAGTGCCTAAAATGGGACAAGTCAGTTATCACATCTATGGCCCCATCCTAGGGGCAGACATGCAGCTTCTTACCTGTCCAGTTAACTCAGCATCCAGTCGGTGTCTGAGTAGACTTTGGGCTAGCTGAATTTTGATTTCTGTTTTACCTAGGCCTTTCTTAACTCGGGAGTCACTTAGGTGCTTTTACATCCTTTCTGAGCATGAAATTACAAGTAAGATGCTAGAAATTATAAATGTAAATGGGTTTAAAATTTAGCACAATATTTCTTATAGTGCCCAAAAGCAAACATTGAACCTGAGATAGGAGAGACATAAAAGACCCCCAACAAGCACTTCTTAGGCAACCTGACACATTAAATCTATCATCTCCTTAATTCCATCATCTGGCATTTGCAGTCAGCCACAGGAAAAGCCAGAAAACAAACAGAAAAGTAGCAGTAGCTCAAGAGCACATAAAAGGTTGATCAGTCTCAGGATTTTATTTACTCACAGGTATTGACAGGATGTTATCCCTGTAGCTTGAGACAAGAAAAAGTGTTTGTTTGTGTTAGCAAATATTTGTTGGTGCTAAAATATTGACATAGCAGAACTTCAATGTTTAAATTCAAAACTTGCACTGTAGGACATGTCAATAGAATATGATCTATGCATTAAGTATGAAGATAGAGTTTTAAATTTAGCTCAAACTAAAAGTGAACCAGTTAAAAGAGCCTGAGCAGGAGAAAACTTTAACTTTTCAATTACAAGATGGCTTTCAGGCATGTGTGCCCCTGTTTATTTATAAAGCTGCTACTATTGTTTTAATGTAAACAGGATTCAAAGTCCACTGGCAGCTAGGAGGGGCCAGTTGAAATTATTTGAAAGAAAGCTCCTTAGAAAAGTGCTGTTCTACTCATGGAAGGGGTTCTTGGATCATGACCGAAGCGCTATTGAAAAAATAAACAAATATTTTTATTACAAGATGATAAAAGGATTTGAATAGAAAAGCTGGCCAGATATGAAAACAAACTTTCACATATAAGGGCTTTTGATACACATGATTTACTCTGATGACAACAGGCCACACTGAGAAGTGCTGAAAGCTTATTAATATTGTACAAAAGACTTTTGTTTATCATTTGCCGGCCTGCATGGGAGTTGCAACAAGCAAGAAGCAGCATGGCTGGTATCCTGTCTTTAGAGTTGCATACCGAGGCAAGATTTAGAAAATACTGCTGGAGCAAACCACTGAAATAAAGCCCTCTTTCAAAGTCAAAGGATAATGATGCTAATGATACAAACACAGATCAGAGGTTTGACGTTTTGAAGGTTCAGCTCATCAGCACCCAAGAGATTCAATCTAAATTTCAACCCCAGAGGAAACATTGCATTTCCCCAGTCACAGACCAGCTGTATTGATTTACTGCTGAATACACCTTTTCTCCTCCTCATGCTCCTGAGACAGAATTCAGTATCAAGCAATTCTCATTTGAGAGCCCAGAGAGCTCAGCTTTAACTGAATGAGAATGAAGCCACTGCAGGGAAGACATAGCATGAGCCTCTCACTTCCAAATAGGAAACAGATCTCTGATATGTCCGTGCCTGTCCCACGTATATCCTAGCCTGAGCATGTCATGGGCTAAAATCCCAAATGGGCACAAGAAAGGATGGTGCCTTGGTGGATGCCATCCTAGCTCTGGCCTCAGGCTTGTTTTCATCCATTTCCTATAAATACAACTTCACATTATAATAAATACAACAGTCACATTTCTGTTAGGAAAATAACCTAATAACACAATAATGATTTCTAGAATCAAGGGTTTCAGTTTGCATTTTGATTACTGTAAAGTATTATTAATCAAACTCTACAAACTCCTTAGTTCCTGTGGGAGAATGACACCAGCACACACACTGCAGTGTTCACTACAAAACCTCAAAGCCATTTGAAATTAGTCTCCTTTTATATTTGATAAAGCACTCAGTAGGAAGGGGAAGCCTTCTGTCAACAACAGTATTGGTGATAAAGTACAGCTTTACTTCCCTGCACCTTTCCCAGATGGTTAGTATTCAACCAAACATTGGAGTTCTTCAGACTGGTACCCATACTGCTTATGATCAGACAAGTAGGAAGGATCTTCATTGCCCCTCTTTTTTGTCTGCTAAAAAGGATCCCCTGTTCACGGCTTTCAGAGCACTTCCCTGAGGTGAAGGACTCAGTGTTTAGTCACAGAGTATTAGTCACAGCAACAATTTAGTGACAAATTATTTCTCTTCCTGACAGATAAAGTCGTATGCAAGGCTTTAAAGGGAGGGGGGAAAAAAACCCAGCAAGTAAAAACAATCTTCAAAAAGTCACTGCTTTCACTAAAAGCTTTGTGTTCCATTTTTTTCAGCAAATCCTCAAAAAGGCTGCCTAATACAAACCATCAGCTCTCTTGACCAAACTTCTGGCAGGTTTGCCACCTAATTCTACCACAGGGATCAGCAAGGCCACCAGCTGAAGTCATCCACTAAACATCTCCCAGATAAAGCACTGGACCCCTGGGTAGGCATGTGCCTGAGGCCACACTGCCAGCCAGCACCATCCAAGCCACCATTCAGGAGCTTGGATCCACATCTCAGGAGCAGTCAAGATACCTACAGTGTGAAAACTAAGCAGTCCTTGTTCAAATAAGAGCTGAGACATGGCAGAAAGCTAGCAGGCTCTCACAAAGCTTTTCTATTCACAGCCCATAAAATTATGGTGTTCTGTGTCTAATGGGAGATTCTTTTGCTAAATGTAATAAATATGTCAGCTTTTAAGAATATTACAACCATTTCAAAAGGAGAAGAGAAGAACAAATTATTGAAAAAGACAGAAAACAGCCATATTCTGCACAAGATGTGAAATATTGCTGTGTCTCTGGCCACTGCTACATCCTGTCATTCAAGAAGGCTGAAGTAGCTCGTGAAGGGGGTCTCCTACCCAAAACTGCCCTGTCAGGGAAGCCATATCTCTGTCTGTCTTCCAGCTGGCACAGACGCAGCAATAAGGTGAGTAGGAGAGATTCAGACCTTGCCATGAAGTTGGTGGGGCTAACTAACTGAAGATGTAAAGCTATGAATGACATGGGAATGATTATTCAGAAATGCCATGACACTAAGATTGGGTAGATTGTTCAGAAAAGCTGAGATACTTCCAATAACAGCTGGACCCAAAGTCTGCTATTTAACAGAAAGATTTCTACGACTTCCAGTGGACCCCATGTCAGCTAACAGAAAGCGTTCACTAGTAAATAAAATGCAGGCGAGTTTAATTATAAGATTTCCCCATCTGCTTGAGAAATATATATTTGTACAAGGGTCCAAGACACCTGACGGACTCCTCCTATGCTAGGATTGTCACGGAATATGAGGGTGGTTTTCAAAGCTATTAGAAAAAAAATTGAAAACAAATACTGCCAAGTTGATAGACTCCTTGTACTAAGAAATGTGAGTTCTTTTGAGAAATCCCAACTTGAACAGGTCAGATCCAGCACAGGAACTGTATACAATGGAGATATATTTGCAGATATATTCACAGTAAAACAGAAGAGCCCCATGATCTTTCTCCTTACACAGGAAATTATTAAAATGTGGAACAAGTGAGTTCTATGTAAATTATGTAAAACCTTAAAGGGTAGTCTAGAGAGAAGAAAGGAGGAAAAAAGAACACCCACTAACACATGCTTCAGTCCTGGGGCCACTGAAGTAACATTAAGTTTTATGCCTCTGAAAGGGATAGGGCCATCCAGTGCACCAGCTTTGTTGGTAGCAAGGTTTTAAAGCATTGCTAAAAAACACACCAAGATCCAGCTTCTAGACCTACACATCTTAGAGTTGCTAGATGTCCTTAACAATTAACAATTGTTTGTAACAATTTCATTCCATGAATTACACATCTTTTTTATTTGTCGTCAGATGGATTACACAGGTGTCACTCAACATTACAATTATTTATATCCTGGTATTTCAAGCAGTTTCCATCAAGATCCCTGACTGTAACTGGTTAGTAGTATATTTTTGTAAGTGTTTGATATTGGAAGTCTGATCAATTTTGACTGGATGCAGATACTCAGATTAAATATCTGAAATTTCCTCCCTGTTAATAACTTTTTATATTCATTTAGATTTGCTGTTTCTGGGAATATTTGGCCAAATAATCCTCTGAATGATTATAAAAGGGACATAAACTAATGCAGTTTGAGAATTCAGATGAGTATTTATAGATTATTTGAATTTATGATAGTCCTAAGAAGGCTATTATTTGTCCATGTTTGATTTAAAAGTTCTGCAACCTCAGAGCAAAAGGAAATAGGGAATAAAATGTCTGCATCAACTACAATCATTCAAAAAACTGTTAGACAACTTTCTTTCTGTTGACATACTTGTTTTTCATAAAGTCAACTGAAAATAAACTGTAACTACATAAGGAAGAAACAAAAGTACAATCAGCTCTTGGTTATCCACAGATAAAGTGTCCAGACAGGGGTCACGAGAGTAGAGACGATGTAGGTGCTTCCTCAGGAGCTGAAATCAGTCTGGAGGCAGTGAGCTATTTGTGCTCACTTACAGCCAGGCTGTGCAAATTTACCAGCTCAAGCCAATTATACAGGACTTCTGCAGTTTGTCTCAGTGATACTGCTTTTCACAGTTACATTACTGCCCTAAGTATATGCTGATAGCTAAAGCTGCAGATATATGCTGCACTGGGCAGTTTTTCTTTATGTAGGTTATTTCAGCTCTCTCCTGTCCATTGCTCTTGCTAACCAGGAGTTCAGCACACCTTGCCGAAAATTTCATATATAGCTTGAATTTACAAACAAAGAAACTAACTAGAAAGATTCAAGCCATGCTGCCCAAGAGCATCCTCGACCAGAGCCCTGAGGATGGGCCCAAAAGAAGACCATGACACTGTTCTTGTTAATTGTGGTTGGAACACCCTGCCTAGGCTCCAGCTGCACAAGCAGCACAATCTCTCACACGTGACCTGAATGCAATGAAAGGCCCATAAGAAAAACTGGTTCCAGCAGGAACACAATTGAGGTCAGCTGAGTTTTGTCTGTCCTCGATGCCATGAACCTGACTTTTAAATATGTTCTGTGCTCAAAGTATAAATCTGGAAGACCATCCTTTTACAACATTCTACTCCTTTCCAAAGAACATCATGAGTGTTTGTTACACTTCTCCTTTGTATTTGTCCTGGGATGGCAGTTTACCAAATTCTTATCCATTTCCTGAGTAAGAGCAAACACTTCCTAATTAAGAGAAATGCCATTTCTTATTCTCAACAAAACACAAACATTCACATTCAGGACAACACAGCAGTATTTCTTCTTTCAGCATACACCCTGCAGATTGTATTCTGACCTGAAACAGCACTACTCTTCCCATTGGTTCTACTCCAGCTGGTACCTGAGCTTTTTATCCATGGAAAGAAACCAGAGCCCAGATACTCAGTATAAATTTGTATAACTGCACCAATATTGCAGGAGCGTTGTCAGTTTACAGCAACAAGGGATGTGGCCCAGTATTTCCCAGCTACTTAACTGGAAGTAGAAGCGCAATACAGGACCCTAGAGCTGGGAGGAGAAGGAGTCAAAATTTTTCATGACTCTTGACCCCTTCATCAAGCCAGCATTACAGCATGGCTGGCTTTGAAGAACTACCACAGTGCCTTCATGGCACATCCCTCTCTGGCAAAGTGAGCTGCAAGAACAAGGCTCTTTTTGAACGTCAGGCACTGCATCAGCTTCTGGGACTCAAGAGAGAATTTCGCAAAGCTTGGTCTACCCCCACTGTGGCATACCCATGCCCTGGACAAACAGTACAAAGCCTCTGCCTAAGGCCTACCTAGAACTGGTGCCTGAAATGGGGATTATACCCAAGACATTTAAGCAGTTCAGGCTCAACAGAGAGTTTACTTATATAGAGTTTATGAACTATAAGTTCATGAAGAATTATCAGCTCTATTAGGGAATACATAACACAAAGAGATTTGTGTTACCACCAAATTAAAACAGTAAAAGAGATTTAGCAATTAAATCTTCTTTCACTGTAAGTTTATATAAACCAAAAGCAACACCCAGACTTCCCACCAAGACCCACTGGTACTATCAGCTCATGTTGGAGTTAGTGATTACAGAACAGAAATCTCCTTCAACTTAAAAACACACAAAGTTCTGAGTATTCGCTTTCTGCAAATAAATGAGATCCTTTAAGAAGAACCATTTGAAAGTTGAGCTATAGTCATTGCTGAAAACATAGGCCATTATATTTGGCAAAATGTTAGGAAAGTTCCCGCTTCCTTGTCAAAAAGGACATAACCTTGCCTGTGCCTTGACAGTGGCGTAACCTTCACTTGACATTTCAGCCTGGCAGTTGCCAAGGAGAATGAACACGTGGAGGGAAACTCCATATTTCAGGGCTCGAACAACAGACTGGACTTCTTGTAAGACTTCAGCTGCAAAGTGTTAATGATATCATCTTTGCATACACCATTATTAGGAATGCAGAGCACTCAATTAGCTCTTTTTTCCCCTTTTTTTTTAATGGCATTACAGTATGATTAGTAACACAGACATCCCCACTGGCTGCACTGGTACACTTATGCCACATGAAAACCAGAAAATTTGTAACATAAAATCTGGCATGTTGCCAGATTTCTACAGGGCATTAGTAACAAACTGGTGAAGCTCATTAAAAAAGAGAGAGAAACCTATAACCATTAAAAGTCCATTAAGCAGCATGTCATTTTGTAAAGCTAAATAGCCCACAGTAATCAAAAGCATATGAACCCCAGCTGGGTTACCCAGCAAATTGTTTCGATTTAGGGGGCAGAATTCATCAAGAAAGATTGTTCCTAGGATTGGGTTGATTTTTCTCCTTCAGTTGCTGGCTCCATGTCTCATTATAATTACAGTGATTGATGCACCTCGCAGACAAAGGTGAAGAGTGACCAAAATAGCCAGAACATCTGCTCAATGTAAGGCACCGCTAATGCAAAACCTCTGCACAAAGTTATATCACTTACAGTTATCACACCACTGCCAACCAGCCACACCAGAAGCAACTTCTTTGCCATTTTCATCACCTAAGTTTCACAAGGGGTGTGGATCGGATTTTCCCATCCCTGCTATCTAAGGAAAATGAGAGAAGTCATTTTCATTATAATTTTGTATGAAGTAATCATTCCTTCATGCATTGTCAACCAAAGAAAACTAAACTAAATTAAACTAAACAAAACAGAGGATGAATCTTCTCGTGATGTTAACCACCACGCACCTCCTCTTCCAGTGCAGAGACATAGCCACATTTTCCCTGAGTATGTGAGCAATACCTGTAACTCTCTGCTTGGAGCAAGACAGCAGAGAAAGCAACATAACGCCATGACTCAGACATCCATTTTTGCCTACACTGCACCTGATTTGCTTTGGTACCTGTGTATCTTTCAAAAACTGGTCCCTGGGTCTCAATTTAGCAAGGCAGGGTAGCAGGCACCTAAACACAAGCATATTCCAGTGAGACTGCTTATGTTCTCAATGCAATATCATCTAATAGCTTGCTGAAGTGGGACTGCAAGTTCTCTCTGCTCCCAATCATATAACATAAATAACTCCTTTCTACATCATTTAAAGTCAAGTGACTGCCCAAACCAAAAGAGAAGAAACAAATCTATAAAATTACACAGTTCTGCCACATCTTCGATTTTCACAGAAGCAATGTGAAAAAAAATCTTTCAAGTTTTTTCTCAGCGTTTTTAACACAGATTATTTTTCAACACCACTTCATTCTAAGTTGTTGGGGTGAAGGATACAAGGTGATTAAAAGTCTCATTGAAAACTCCAGTTGACCTGGCTGAGTGCACAAGAATAGCACATGGTTTCTTTATATGCAAGGTCTTTTGGAGTAATGGGACTTAGACCTTTGATCTATCCCAGGAACTTACATTTCTAATTCTCCTGGAAGAGGCAGCAGTTTGGAAATTGTTACTTTATGGAAAAGTTCACAAAACACTCCAGCCTCTGGAGTCAAAACTCCAGCCTCCTCATTCCAGAGTCATGGTGACCTTGAAAATGTTTACAAGAGATTTTTTAGGGCACCCAAAGGGCCTGCAGTCATCCAGTGGCTGAAATGCATCATCACTATATAAAGATGAAGTTGAGGATCTATAAGTCTGCAGCCTCTTGCTGAAGAAGCATAGGCAGCCCTTAAACAGTGTGTTTAATTTCACTAGACATGTCCATCAGGCTGGACAGTTTATTTGCAGTGGAAGTTTGCTGCTGAAGACAACCTTGAAATGGTACATAGCTTAACTGACAATAATAAAACACAGCAGTAAATCATCCAAGTGCTTAATATCTTCCAGTGCACTTCCCATTGCAAGAAACAGCATACAAATGGAAAAATCAGATGACATCCTAAGGTATAGAGACTTGAATGGATGTGACCATTGTAAAGCATACAGAGATAATGTTCCTCAAATATGCTTATATTAGCATTGGCTCCTGGTTGAGAATTGACCAGATATAAAGCCATGCAAGAGTTGCTCACTTTATTCTTTGTGGCCTGATAGAGTGTAGAGACCTGGCAGAATCAAGGTTTTTACTAGTAAAAAAAAAATAAATTAAAAAAATTTTTTAAAAATCACACTGAGTTTAGAGGTGGTCATTTTCATCAGATGTTTCTATCTATCCATTACGGTGGATACATGACTGCCTACATCTTCTTTGTAAAGATGGCACAAAATTTAACTCTCTCCCCAATGCCTTGAAACGTCCTCTCAATTCTTGAATAAAATCCAGTGTTATAAACAACTCTCGCTTTGATTTTTGCTTTGTAAAATCAACCTCTGAAAAAACAAATGGCTCCTTCAGCATCACTGCTGCTTTGTCTCCCATGGATGACAGCCCTGGCACCGACTCCCGGGGCCCTCACTGCTGAGAGAGCATTTCAACACCCAGCAACTTCCATGGCTCCTTGGAGGCATCCTTTCTGCCAGGCAGGTGGGAAGCAGTGCATGCCGTGTGGCTGCTGCTTTTGCCTTGGCCAAGAGGGTTTCACTTCCTTCCTTCCATCCACTCAAGCTTTCACCAAAATCCTGTAACACTCAATCCCTGTAAGGCCTCTGCCCCTATGTCAAATTAGTGCAGTAATACATTCAAAAGTTATTTCTGAGGTACTTGCATGCAGACAGATTGAAGGACTGCTCAATTGCAAACTATTTTCATAATAAGACAGAACAACAGAAGTATCCTCTATTTTGACTAAAGAATATGAAGTTTTACAGTCTATTTTATTAGGTATTGAGGCAGACAGTAAATAAGACGTAAAAACTGCAATGAATGACACTGAACTGCTTAAGACTGTTTATTATAGGAAGCACACACATTATGCATGCCTATCTTAATAACCAAGATTTTTTGCATCTGCAAGGCTGCAGTGGGAATTTAATGACTATGGGTCCCCTTACATACTGACAAGACAAAAAAAGAAAAGAAAAAATAAGAAATTCAATAGGACAAGTGTAAGATAGGCAGGAATAACTAGTTGCAAAAATAAAGAGTGGTGGTCAGCTGTGGGGTAGTACATCTTCAGAGAGGCACCAGATTACTGCAAGTGATCCCAAGTAGGACATGCTAATGCTCCTGGGAAAAAGGAATACTTCATACAGGGATTAAGTACACAGAAATACATCTTCCAAGATACCGGAAGCAATCTTTTTGCTACATCCATAGCTAGATCTTAGCTGCATACTGGGTCCAGTTTTGAGCCCTGAATCTAAAGAAAGATGTAGGTAAACTGAAGAGCTGGGCATGCATTTGGGATTATTTAGTCTAAAGAGCAAAAAACTCAAAGGAGATGGGAAAACATTTTCAAATCCATAGTATATTACTGCAAAGAAGAAGGAATCATTTTTTCCTGTATCTTTGGAGACAGGAAACAACCTTATATTGCAGCAAGAAAATTCCAGGCTGGCATTGGCAGTAATAAGAATGGCGAAGTGCAAGAGCAGAAGACACAAGAAAGCTGCAGGGCAGCTGCTCCTAGAGATCTTTTAAGAAGAGGTCAAACAGACATGTAGGTGTCACACAGTTTTTGGTGATCTCACTCTAAGGTAAGGAGACTCAACTTCCTGAACTGCCGTCCACCCCTACTTACCAGCTTTACTCTGCAATCAGTCAGAGAAAATGAACACGAACAAAGCCTTTGAAATATTCTTTCCTCCCTCCCCACAATTTATCACGTGAAGTGGCTGATTTCAACTTTAACCCGAGTGTTGGCCAAAATTTAAGATTTTATTTGGACCAAACTGACACTCTTCCTCCTTCCACAGGGTGAAGTCAAGACAGTTTGTGGTATAAAACAAATGCTACAGCCAAATTAGGCCTCTAGCACACGGACTCTAGCTCTGCAAATGTGATGCAATTCTGTGCATAAGTCATTCAGTAGGACTTGCAGAAAGGCATTGGTGTTTTTGCAAGACTGGGGACATTTCTGCTTCCTCTAACAGCACACAAATGGGTTCCCCAAGCTCATTTGAATTCTGTACATAATCAGGATGTAGCCCACAGCTCCACTGATTTGTGAGTTTTACGTTCTGTAGTTGAATTTACCCCTAGGGGTTTGTCACCTAATTCATTGAACAAGCAGAGATTTTAAGATAATTCTGGGAAAAAATACAGAAGAAAATAAATCGTAATGAACAAAGAGAAAATACTGGAAGGGGAACGTGGAACAATCAAAGGAGAACAGAACAAATAGACATAATAGTCTCAAAAAAAAAATTAAAAGAGAAGAATCAGACAAATTTTACACAGGAATCCTAAAACAAACAGGGCTGATGTTAAGGGATTATTTAAACAAGTTGAGAAAAGTTATCACCAGTTAATGACGAGTTTGTTAGCTAACAGGCTGTTAACACTCAAACTAACTGGTCATTAAATGTGGTTACTATTTATTTTAATGGAAATTTATTAGAACCTTTATTTAAAGGTTTAATGGGAGGGAGAGCCCCAGCATGCACACATGGAGTCCAATGAATCCAGACAACAGAGACGTCAAGCTGCTTTGCCTGGATTTGAAACAAAAAATAGAAACAAACCTTTCCCAGCATCAATGCCCACCATACCTCTAGCAATAGCATATTAGATGAGTTTGGATTCTCTAAAAGAGCTTCATGTCTAACAAGAACCACTTGAATCTTCATTACTTTGTAGTGCCATTATGGTAAGTGGTTCTGATCTGTGTCCTTCAGAAGCCCATTGCAAATCTCATTATTAAAGCTCTTAACGTCATCTCTCATGCACCTTCATCCCTTTGGAGTTTAGTGGAAGAAAAAAGGGGAAAAATAAAAACAGAAGGACCAATGTAATAAAAGGGAAATAGAAACAATAAAAACTTCAGACTTTTTTGGTTCATTACTGTGCTAAGCTAAAATACAAGTTGCTCAGGGGAAAAAAAAAAGAAGAATTGGATCCCTAATGTAAGACTGACCTCTAGTACACACTGTCAATGAGGTATATATATATAAGTTATAAGAAGAGAAAGCACAATCCACTGGAAAAAAAAAAAGTACTGTACTAGACCTGGACAGACAATTATACTCCTACCTCTGTAACTGACTGACCAGAAATTACTTCATCCTCTCCAGCATTCTCCCCTGTCATTTCGCCTATTTAATTTAAATTGTCTTTCCCTATATAGAGGGCAGTACTGATGTGCCTAAATTTTTCACACAGCTTCCTCTGTTCTCACTGTTACAGAGAAAACAGGTCAGAGTAGGAGAAGTAATCTACTGCAAACTGCAGACAAACCAGAAAAGGATACAAAAGAGGGTTTGGAAGCAGTAAAAATTATCAGAAAAATCTGTCTCATATAAAGCCCCTAATTTAAAAGCCACCAAACCAGCCTCTGGAAGAACATCCCTCCTTACCAGTCACAGAGGGATCCACAGATTTGCCTTCAATAAGAAACCTGAAATCAAAAGGTATTTTTAACACCCATTACATGCTTCCACAGTGAGTAAAAACACAGGATCTTCAAAAGTCCAGTGAGGTTTCTAAGCAGATTATATGTTAAGCGTCCACCTCCTTAACACAGCTTTTTCAGCTATATAACTCTCACTTTCTGCAGTATCTCTCCAGATTAACAGGAAAAAAGATAGAAGGGGGGAATCTTATAAGAAGGCCTGAAAAGCAAATACTTCCAATGTGTCCACACTTTTTTTGAGTTGGATTTGGTTTTCAGCTGAGCATCCACAGCTCCAATTAAAGTCCCTTTTAACTCTAGGCACTCATGACTGAAAAAAGCTGTGGCTGTCAGGGAGGACAGATCTGATTACTGGCCATGCTTGAGCCCTGTACGGCTCTTCAGAAATCCCTGGCTGGAGCCAAGAAGTGAACTGGTGTCAGAGCTGAGAACCATCCCCAGGAGCCTGAACCGCTTGGCCTGAAAAAATTCCTTTTTCTTAACTTCCCATTTCTATGATTTGCTCTTTGTCTTTCAAATATTTCTCACTTTCAACCTCCTGGGATCTGACAGCCTCCTGCCTGAACGCTCACATGTGCCAGACCCATTGTTAATATTATTTCACGAGATATTAGGATTTCTGATGCATCACCCTTGCTTTGTTTGCAAGAGCTTTTCAACAAAAGACTATGGACATGTCTAAACTCCTAATATTTGCTGTGATAATACCATTTAAAGGCAAGTGGGCTGGGAATGGCAGAGAATAACTGATATTTTCATTTAGCTGCTGATGTGACTGGGATTTAGAGAACAGTCTGATTGATGTCTCGGCTTCATTTAAAATAAAATAATTAGGCTACTAAAATCTGGAAAGTATATTTTCATTTTAACTGGTCTGTGTGCTCAGCCCAGGCTCCAAGAAAGGACATGGAACGTTACAGGAATGGAAATGAGAGATCAGAGTAAGAGAAATGATATACTGTAAATTAGAGGTAGACCAGGAAAGGATATGAAAAAGAGTCGGGCAGAATTAAAATAATCAGGAACTAAGAAGAAAAACCAAGAGTTTGAAAAAAAAAAAAAGTGGACCATTTCATTAATCATCGTTGTGGGAGGTAACAGAGGGCGGACAACAATATGAGAAGAGGATCAAAGAAGCACAACTAAGAGACAGAAAGCTGTACATATGAATAAAACAGGCGTAAAATTCATCTTTTTTGTTCCTAATAGCACTCTAGTCCCTGCCTAGTAGGAAAAATGAAAGATTGGCTGAGGGAACAGAATGCTCCCAGCTGCATGAAAAAGTTGTAAGATCAGACCTGCAAAAACATGCACAACTTAAACATCTTAAACCCCCAAATAAATGCATTTTTAAGATATTTTGATCCTTTGCATCTCTCTATCACAGTACAAAGGCAGTTAAAGTGCTGGACATAAAAAACAGCCCAAGGAATTTTGGATTTGATCTCTTAATTCTGTGAAAATTCAGGCCTATATCTCAGTTGAGTAAGAGCTCAGAAATGCAATCACATGCACTAGCTGGACAGTCCTAATTATACAAATACACAGACTAACAGCAAGAAGTGCAACACAACGCACGTTGTTGAGACAAAAAACGTTTTTTTAATATGAAGCCAAGACACTTTACATCTGTACACACATGGACCACAAGACCACAACTAACAAGTTAATCATGGAACACAAGCCAGGCATGGAGTGAGAGTGTGATAATACCCCCTCCAGTGGCCAACAGCATTGAAAGGTAATGTAAAGTTTCCAGAAGTCAGGAATCTCAGTCAGGGAACTGAAAACAACTTGAAACAAAAGCAAGTGGTATCTCCTTAGGATCTTTAACGTCCCTCCCATAGTGTGAAAGCCTCATCTGGCCGTGACAGGAAAAGGACTAAACACTTTTCCTCCTCTGTAGTGATTACTCCCTATAACTCAGTTTCGTGGTTGTGTGGTCTTTCACACCTACATTCCTCTGGAAACCAGTCACGCATAAAATATAGTATATGAGCTGCACTATATTAGCTGGGGAAAAATGAGGCTTTCAAAACCTGAGAGAAAGCTGGAAGAAATTTACTCTAAGTGAATATTTCATACCCAAGGGACAGGGGTACTTGGAACAAAATCCTGTTAAAAACAGATTGTTTTCCCCTCTCTTCAGAGTCTTAACTTTTTTTCCCCTTTGTTTTTGTTTTGGTTTTTTTTAATTTAAAATAAGTTTGTCATCCCACATCTACCTCTTCCTCAGCATATAGAGGATATTTTTGCAACATATTGTCTTGTATAGCAGACACACTGAAGTGGTCTGAAATAGCTTTTCTGTTCTCCTTACTGTCAGTAACAGGAGCTGTATTTAGGGGTACTTGGGTTTGGGTGTTATTCTACAAGAAACATAAGGACCAACCAGGGGATTAAAAAAAAAAGGAAAAGAAACAAACAAACAAAAAATAAACAAGCAAAAAACCCCAACCAGAATTCACAAAAATAATCCTATAATAAACCCAGAAAACATATCTTAAAAAGAAAGGTATCAATTGTTGCCCTTATAGTTTGCTTTTCTGTTACAGCTACCTTTCTCCAGATACAAAACCAGAGTTTCCACTGGATAGAAAGAGGAAATCTGTGCACCTTATAGTCTGCTTTAGTTTGCTGCCACCACATCTACCCTGTCCAACCTTAGAATTGCACTAAGCACAGAATAAGAAAGTAAGTTTTAACATGAAGGTCTCCAGAATTCTCCACTAAACAACCTTGTGGTCCATGCCACTAATAAAACAAGGTTCATTAGCTGAAAGGAATTGTAAGTAGAACAGGGATTTTTACAATGCTTCCCCTCTACCTTTTACTCCTACTTGATGCCCAAATGTTAATTAATTATTGGTGTTCACGGATGTATCTCATGCAAGACAAATGAAAATCCACTTCCTCTCTGGCCTAATGTATTTTCACTTTTCACACTATTTACTGAAAACCAGCTCTTAATAGCTCAGAAAACTGTACAGGAGGTACATCAGGAAAATTCAGAAGTAAATACCACCCTCTCCACATTAAAAAGACAGACTTTTTTTCCAATTTTCTAACCATTAATGGTGCATAAAAAATATGTGATTAGGACCCTGAGAGTTGGCACGGCCCAAATACCATATATTGATGAACCACGTTGCAATGGAAATCAGATGAAAAGTATTCCTATAGTGGCACTTTAACCTAACTGTTGACAGATGGAGAATGGAAGCAACATAAATGCTCTCTTTTTGTCAGCACTATAAAAATGTCTGACTAGCCCATGAAAGATGGAGATGAAAGCTTAGGCAGCCATTAGAAACTGTGCCTCACCTCAAGCAATAACTCATTCCCACGGTATTATGAAAATGGTTTTATTGCAGAGGATTACTTCTCTCCCTTCTGCAAAAATTACTGCTTATCAGCAGTGCAGAAATAAAGCCAGAAACTCCCAATCTTTTAAATTCTCCTATGCAATCTCCTTTCCAATGGTCAGGAATTTAATAAAATGTAACATTTGATTAAACCACTTTGCATGCCTTTCTGCAAATGACACCATTATCTGAAATACAGCACTTTCAAGTGTCCTGCCATTACTTCACAGCAGTTTGGTTGCCTGTTGCATTCATTTTTCTGAGTATTAATGCTCTACAAACTGCCTTGATTGGAATCCAAATCTTTTGGCAGATCTGGATTGGAAATCAAAAGGAGATAATAAGGGCAGGAAGAAATTCAAAAGCAGTGTCCAATAAAGAGGCTGTGTTTGGGATTGGTTTTGCTGAGATTTGAGTGGTATTTTTTGGAGGGGTGGCGGTGTCTTTTTATGCACATTTTGGTTACAGCTTGTTCCCAAGCAGTCAAGCTTCATTAAAGAGAGAAACAGAACCAGGTGTATTTTAAATCCAAACACTCACAAAATCCAAAGTATGCACAATCTCCATCATCAACACAACAGGAAATTACGTCAGTACATCCTGAGGGGATCACTGACTCCCCAAGGCACAAGAAATTAGCCTGAGAAGTGAACATTTAGAGTCAGTGCACAGTAGTGGAAGGTGTTGGTATTGGGCCCTGCAGCCCCCCTATCGCATCAGTGCCCGGCGGAATGTGCAGCTGACATACCACAGCAGCGTTATCCAGGTCTTGCTTGACATTCCAAAGCCACTCTTTTGGCAGCTTTTGTGCATTTCAGGAATCCCTCTTAAACCAATCCTGATAGACTGGCCAAACCTCATGGGATGGTTGCAATGAAAGAATGCAGTCTCGCTTGGTTAAAATACATTTTTAGCTTTGCTTTCTTCAATATTTCAGGAATCGCCACAGCCAAAAAAAAAACAACCAAAAAAAAAGCTAGGCAAGTTTGGCTTCAAATGGTGCTGACAACATGTTGGCTAGGCCAGTAAGACTATTCCCTACACTTTTTTCAGCAGTTATTGTTAACAGTTATTCACACACTTGTGTGTGTGAATGCGTGCTCATAAAAAAGGAGTAGCAGAGGCAGAAATAGGGAGGTACAATTCTTGTATGTGGCTACATCTCTGGCAAGCAACTCCACATCACAAAATGCACAGAAAACAAACTTGGAACAGGTCTGGCAGACAGAGAGAGCATACTTTCTCAGACTCAAAGGAAACCTTAGATGACAATTTTATGACTGTGGTAATTTTTCAAGTGACATACTACAAGAGGGTGTTGTGGGCTCCCACAAAACCTTTAATGCTCTCACTACACAGGGAAAAGAATGGCTGGAATGGTGGGTGGTGGGACCCAGTAAATGGCTGGTGGGACCCAGCCTTTGCTCCTCAGATACTGATGTGAATATCTGCAAGAAAATATTTACTCTGCACCTTAGGAGACTTCTGAAAAGCAGATCTACTTTTCCTTCAAAATGTCTCTCATATTGTTGAAAATGACACAACTTTTAAATTTTTTTTAATGTAACCTTAGTCACGTTTTTTTTCACCTTTGCCAAGGGGGAGGAGAATTGAAGTTTTCTCTTTCAGAGTCCTTCACCGAGGGTTTAAGTTTCGCTGCGTGAGATCTGATAGGCCTCAATCAACAAAAAGAATATTCCTAGTCTCTGAGAGTTTAACCTCTACAGATTGGGAGTAAACAGAACATACAGAGGAGATAAACAGATGTTAACAAACATCACCCCCTGGTGCAGTCAGAGACACCTGATCTGCAAAAAGATTGGTAAGAGAACCAAAGAATGAGGATCAAATTAGCATCAAAAGCAAAGGGACCAATAACTAATAGGACAACAAATACTAAGAATTATGTAATTTAGGACCAATGAACAAGAATTTCTTTGGGGTTTTTATGTATAAATATGTGAAAAATCTGGTGAACAACTGTGTGTGATGGAATGATTTCCACCACACAACTCAAGCATGTATGGGTGGAATGATTTCTATTGCACATCCTGGCCAGAATAAAATAATGCCTGATTCCCTAACTCTTAAAAGATGTTCTAGGAGAGTTTCTGGTTTTTTCTCCCTACAGTTTCAGAGATAGTATCACACTGAGAGTTTCCAGAAAAAAGGTCTCTCATTCCCCAATTTGTGTATGTTGGACATGCCAGGTATTTCAATGACTAAATGGAGACCCTTGCATAGCAACTTGGCTTAATTTTTAATTTTCCATTGAGGTTTTTACCCAAAAGAGCAGCAGTAGTTGCACTTCATGTTTGGGAGGCCTTGTTCTCATCATATGCTCAGGAATAGTAGTCATCCATCCTTTTTAACTTTGATTGTACAGCTCTGAGCTAGATATTCCTTAAGATGTATTTTAGCCAGCCAGGTGGTTTTTTAGTGTTCTGCACAGCAAAAGGGTGTTCCTAATCCTGTAGTATCTGTACTCAGGTCTCTATTTACAAAAGAGCTTAGCTAACACCACTCTGTTGCTCTGTATCTTTGTGAGGAAGGTGAGCACTTGCCTTGGAGCACAGTCATTTGCTTCAAAACTTTATGGCCAGCTGAGCTAATCACTCAGCTGTGGGAGTATTTACCACTGTAGAACTGCATACTCAGAGACTATTCACAGAAAAATGTCATTTGCCACTGTTACAAATGCTCAAAGCTTCCAGCATTTCCTTGTTAACCCACACCCTATTCCCCTTTTCATCCAAGCCTGATCAATCTCAACATCCAAAGTCTGTTCTTAGAGACAAAGCTTTCAGGCAGAGGAGAAATATATATTTTCATTTTCTATCAGTCTTACAAGGGTAGCAGTTGATTTTAATTCAGCAAGGTAACATTAGTGAAGTCCTACATGCTGAAACATTTAAATCAGGACAGACTTACACATTCAGCACTCGCTGAGTCTGGCCCTTATTAGAGAGCTTTGCAGAGACGTTAGCCACACATACAAACTGTGCATTTTAAATTTAAAATGACAGAGTGGTCAATGTTGAAAACTTTGTGCTTGTACAGTAATGATCTTACAAAAGTTTTTTTAAATGTTCTTGATTTGCATAACACCACTATGAGTTATGTTGTCAGAGGCTCCTTTAATAACAATGGTGTGCTATGGATTGACATGAGCACTTATTATGGTTTCAAATAATATGTAAATAATATTTAAATGGCTTCTCTCAGAGCCATTACTGTCAATCAAATAAATACCTATATTTTGGCTTCTCATTTTTATGTCCTTAACTAATATTAAGAAATAAAAAAGCAACTTATACACAAAACCTGTAACAAACAGCTATTTTGCTAACAATCTGGTTTAAACTGCCAGGAAAATAACAGAGCTCAGTGGCAATGCCAAAGCTGTAATTTTGGTTACTCTACTGGATCTCAATGCCACAAAGATTAGTATTAGTTTTGTGTCAGGACAACCAGTACTTACAGACATCAGCCCAACAGGGATGATACACAGAATTTTATCATCAAGAGAAGAATGACACAGTACTCTCAATAATGCTTATCCTGTAAATTTTACGTGCATTTTAAATACCAGATCTCAAGGTGATTTACAAAACTGGATGATGGACCACTAGCAGGGGCAGCAACACTGGGTACAGACACCAAAAGATTCTCAGCAATTTTGCATTAGCATCACATCAAGTGCTCTGCACAATACTGTGGCAGAAGGAAATGCTATCCCTGCATATTCCATGCCCTTGTGCCACACCCTTCATAGCCAAAACCACCTGCATGCTGACGACCCCCATGCTGCAGACAGGATGAGTCTCATGCACAAAGGGAACTTCAAAGGAGGCACAAGAGTCAGAAGCATCGCTAGGAACAAAGTCAGGTCTCCCACAGGTACAGCCGCATTGTGCATGGAGCCCACCCCTATGTAAAGTACAGTAACTCAAAATCTTAGTGGTTCTGTTTCATGTAAAATCATCTTCTTGCAGCTGTGTCTCTTTCCCTGTACCTATACACAGAGGTGCAGAATGAGACCCAGCAGCTTGCATTTCAGTAAATTATGCCGCTTTTTTTCCTTCTGGCAGAAAAATAAACTCTGCAGTACAATTACAATGCTACAGAGATTCAGTATAGTACCAGAGCCTGGGCTTCATCCAGCGTGCAGGAAAAGAGCTCAGTGTAGGCAGATGTGTCCAGTCAGGGAGAGATTAGTCTTGAGGGCTGGATTTAAAATTAACACCGCAATAAAAACAGTCCTATGTCAGTAGTCTTTATTCTAAGCAACATTCAACCTAATACCTGTACATAATACCGCCACACAAAAAAAACAAACCAAACAAAAAAAACACACACACACACACACACAAAAACCAACTTCACCATTTACTGAAGAATTAAAAATTAACAAAAATTACAAAGCCCATGTCTCGGCTAGATTTCTGCCATAGAGAGCCTGGTTTTTGGTTTCTCTATCTTGGGAGGAGGAGCTACTTTTCTCTCTTGTGAAGTTCAATCACAGCTACAGTTTCTCAGAGATAAATTTGTCTTCTATCCTCAGAAAAGATGGTTTTACTGACAAGGCTCTTGGCACATTCCCAGCCAGGACAAGAAAACCTATGTGATGGGCTTTCAGCTGGCACCTGAGAGCTGCTCAATGTCTTCTCTGCCTTAGTTTTTTTAATACTAACCCCAAGAAAACCACTTAACACTTTGTGCACTTCAACTCTCCACCAGTATGGTGGTCTCCTCCATGCAATAAAGAGGTTGTGAGGTTACAACTCTGACCATGAGGAGCTCAACTACCATTTCATGAGCAGCCTTATCAGTACCCAGGCTAAACAGCAACAATTAAATGACAGCCAAAGCTGCCATTTTTCCTTTGCTCTCCATCCCTAAAACGCCTGCTGCAGTAATACCAACTAGGCTTACCTGCCTTTACAAGCAGAATAAGACCTATGAATATAGTACAGGGATAAGCAGAACTAGAATGAAACAATTAGGAAATGCAGCACACCTCACATATGTCCTTATGTAGGAAAGCCAGAAATATTAGCATAATCACAGTGTGTTCTGTTAGCATTAAAATTAAGACTGGAGAGAGAAGGCAGAGGGAGCCCGTTGCTAGTGCAGACAATAGTTGGCCTTACTAATTAGCAAAACAGTGCCACTTTTAAGAGTTCTCTTTGAGTACTCCCCAGGGAATTTCAGACATCAAGGCAGCTAATATGCTTCCAGAAAAGCTGGCAAGAGCTAAAACCTGCACAGCCAAATACCTATGTGCAAGGAATCACTATCATGAGCAAGTTCCATGCTGAGAAAAGCCTGGATTCATTCATTCATAAAAATGTTGCCAGCCTGCAGGTTCTGTTGCAGGTCTCCTAACACTTGTATTTTGTTTTGTTCTGCACTCTCATTTCAAGCTCTAGAAAGCAGATGATTATCAGAAAGTAACATTTTTTTAATGTGTATTTCTTGCCCTATTAAGGCAGAAAACTCAGAAGTGTGAACTTTTTAAGGACAAGCATGAGAATAGAATCAAATAAACCTGCCGCATTCCTCTCAAGGAGCTTCAGATAATTTTGGAAAGGAAAAGAATCTGAGATTTTTAAAAACCTGGAACTGGGCTTAAAAATATATCTTGCTGGCTATCAAAACAGCATCATTTCCATAAATCTAACCCCTTGCTTCCTTGCTTGTCCAAAGGGTGTCTCTCAGTTCTCCCACCCAGCAGCCTGGAGCCAGCCCCCACCCTGCCGTGGGACAACTGCGTGTGGTGTTCATGGCAAGTTAACATGCAAGCCAGGCCTCCAGCAGGTCCCCGGCTCTACTCACTAACTTGGAGATGAAAGAAACAATTCTTCTGGGAAAAGCTGTGTACTTCATACTGCATTACGCTTACTTCAGCCCATGTTAGTGTATTTAAGGCACTGCTGGTTATTTAGCATAATGATTCAACTAAGGCCATTCATTACAAGGCTGTCTTGGAAGACAGAAAGATCTGTTCTCATATATAGGGTATTTTGGCTCTATAAAGTATATGATGGCTGCAGAGAAAGATATGCCTGAAGTATAGCATTCAAGAATAATAACCTTAAATGTTAAAAGCATATTAATATTTCATCAGGGGAACCAAAGGAGCTGGAAAGCACTAGGAGCCCTATCACATGATAATCATTTGATAGGACACTACATCCAGCTACAGGGATAATTCACAGGGATTACAACTGCTCTGTTTTCACTGGCAGGCAGTGCTGGACACACTGACAGCAGGAATTTGGTTGCGCAAACGACTCCTGAGTAATTAATCAGGGTGGGATCTGGTTTCAAAGAAGTCAGGCTCATTACTGGCACTGTACTCTAAACTTTATGCCCAGCCCAGTTGTCCCATTTTTTCTGTTCACGTAAGTCAAAGGATTTCTGCATTCTACGGAATGCAGTGGATTGAAATAACTTATTCTGAATTAAGCTGCCACGATATTTCAGTTTTGTTTAGCCCATTCATAGATGAATTGTCAAATGCTAAAAATGTCCTGAGATGTAGGTTACATTGGATTTAAACACTCAAATTGGCCAGTCTGACAAGTCGCCAGGTCACCCAGGAGGCTGAGTTCAAGCCTCAAGCATGAGGCCTGTACAGCAGGTTGGTGGGAAAAAAAGCACAACCCAGTGGTTTCTGTCCCAGACAATACCTCCTCAAAAGAGACTGGACTATGATTCATGCAGACATCCACTCATCTCCCAGTAACAATGCTAAAGAGTACCCAAAAAGCCACAAAAGGTAATGCTAGAAGACACAAAAAAGCAGGGAAGATACCACAGAAAACCTAATATTTAAAAAACTGAAGTTTCAGTCCTTCTGACCCACAAGCAAAGAGACAGAATATTAAAAGTGAGAAAATTCAAAATCTGAAAAATCGAACCTGAAAAAGAGCAACTTTTTCTGAGTAACTTAGAATTGTATTAAAATCTTACTGTCACAGGACTTTGAAAAGGCCATGACCATGCAAGACTGAAAGCAGGGTTAGGCATTTACATGGCTAAGAAGATTCTCTGCTATTGCCCTGAATGGTACCTGCTAAATCACCTTTTGAAAGGGAGAGACAATACAGGGTGCTTCCCAATCTTTAAGTATTCAACATCTTATCTTAATCTCCATTCTAGGTGCTTACACCATGCATGTTGCATGATATTTAAATGTCTCCATAACAGCATTTTCCTAAGCTTCTGGAGGTTCATAGCTGAGGTTTGACTGAATCCGAAACTGAAGCTAAGACAGGCTGTTCTCATTTTATTTCAAACCCTCCACAGTACTGAGCCTGGTATTAAACCTGTCCTTTCCATTTCTGTTCAGAGTAGCAAAGGCAAGCTTTCATACTGTTTTATCTTTATGGGGTTTAATTTCTGGAGCAGAAATGACTGCTCACAATGTTTTTCCTGTTAGTATTTTCATACTCAATTTTAAAATGAAGTAAACTGCCAAACAAGCAGCCTGGATGTTCTTTTTTTCTCTCATTTATTTATAGCATATATTGTAACACACCTAAAAGCACAGAAGCATATGCACTGTGTTGCATCAAAACATTGACTTTCCTCGAAATGCAGCCTGAGGAGTCTATTTTTTAATATATATAGACAAATAAATATAAAACTGCCTGTGAACAGCCTTCAAATATCAAGATGTCTGTGGTCAAGTATCAAACTTGCATCATCAAAAAGCCTTCTGCCTCCTCTATTCCCCACACCACCAAAATACATTCATTAGAATTGTGTTGCCTTCTCCAGTGTGAGCTCATCCCCTTGTGACACATCCTGATCTTCAGAAAATAGGCTGCTTCTTTGCCCCAACAGCCTGTAACATAAAGCCCAGATCTCCATAAAGCTGTTTCCTAATTGCTCATCAATGATCACATTTGTCTCCCAGGCAAGCAAGGCTGCAGTGCTTAATAGTATAAATGGTATCTAGAGCAACAAGGACAGGGGCTCTGTTTATTTCATAGCTATTGAGATGGAAGTCTACATTAGCTTCAGTAACCTGAAGACATTATTCACACAAGTTTTTAAGCCTGTTAACATAATTTATTAGAACTTTGAGGCTTTGGAATAACAACCCATTGGAACAAAGCAATAAAGAGGATAACTATTACTGCCAAAGGGAACTTTACATATAGTTAAAGCAACTGACGTGGATCAAGTGTAAGAAGGTTAGCATAAGGCAAGAGTTGAAAAATAATTAAGGCTTTAACTTAATTCAATTCCAGCAAAAAGTACTCTAAAGAAAAAAGCCCTCACATTTTCCAATAATTCCGAATCAGTTAAATTTTTACAGAATATAAATAATTTTAATTATGATCTTAGAAGGTTAGTCTTCTTGCATGTAGGCATTTAGAAAAATGTTAAATTATTTACATGCACTGGAAACACAATACAAAGAATGATCTAAAAAGTCAGCAGCAGCAGGCCAACATGAGCAAACCTCTTATGCAACGTCTGACAAAGTCCAGTATGAGCACAGAACTAGAGCTCACATCTTCCTGGGAAGCATTCTTTCTTCAAATAAAACATTTAATTATTAATCTGAGTACATAAACAGACTGTTCATGTTTGAAGAGTGAAAGGAGGACCGGATGCAGATGTACCACTGGATTAAGAGAAATACTAAAAGAAATTTATCAATGTCATGGGTCATTAATTATAACTCCCCATCTACAGATGAGGATGGCTGTGTTTATCAGCCAGGATTCCCAGAATAGCAAGTGGTTGACAAAGAGCCAAGCAACTTCTCTGTCCGCTCATCTACCTATTTGTGACTTATCTATGATACAAATATGTGGCTTTAAGTTATCCCACTGGGTTAAAGGAAGTAATTGTTGTCAATTCTTGTGTTTGTTATTATAAAACTTGTGTTATCGGCTGCTATTTTGTAAAGGTCCAGTTTTGAAGGTTATGTGATTACATTTAAAATTAAGGAAGGTCGATTAACTTCTAATCTTCACTATTTCAGAGATTAATGTGAAAGAATAATGTAAAAACAATTAACCAAAATATAGACGTAATATTTGTAAATATCAACTTAAAGCTTTTTGCATTTGGGGGTGTGGTGGG